>JAIFGZ020000673.1:0-22899 GCA_019925245.2 Oryza australiensis | reverse complement strand
CGCAATCTCCACACCACCATTGTTGGCGAGTCACGATGTCGGCTTCGGTCTTCTTTGCTTGTAGCTCCTTTGTCACATCTCTGGTAGGTACTTGAACATCTTGAGATTCCTCCTTAATGGTACTAACCTCCGAGCTTTGACTTCTTTTCTCACCCACACCTTCTTCATCTTGTTTGCCTTTGATCTACAGACCGATTCTTTTGTGAGAAACAGTCTTGTTTTGAGTTGTATGAATGTCTTGGTACTGACCTAGGTGATCTTTTCCATTCTCGATGAGACGACATAGGTGGTTGAGGCATCCATGGCATATAATACATAAAAGGATAAGTATATTGATATTGGATATGAATACCATGGCACCACAACCGGAGGTTTGTATAGAGTTGACATTGTTGACGGTTCCGATTCCTTTGGCGTTTGACCAAATCTCTTTCTAGCAAGCCATCTCGGTCTTTTTGCATCACTAGTACGATTATGAAGTCGTTGACCAGCTAATCCCTTCTTGTATTTAGCCATAAGCATCTCAAAAGTGAGCTTCGGCTTTTTAGTCTTTACAAAACTAGATGACTCATCTTTTGTAACTTCACGATCTTCGGCCTTAGCATTATTGATCCTAATTATCCCGGGCGAGGATCCCTAATAATAACACTTTCCCCTTTTGTAGATTCGGCTTGGCTAGACCGAATCAACACTTTCTTGTCATCAAAATCAATAGAAACAGTAGGAAGAGAATCACGAATAATTCCGGTCTTAGCAATAGATGTAACCGAAATATTATCACAATTGACCGATGAATTATCAATCGGTCTTTGCTCCATTAAGCTTGCATCTTTAAAATAATCATGAAACTCATGTTCCATTTGTGACCATGTAGAAATTGAATTAGGAGCAAGTAAACTAAACCATATAGATGCATAGTTCGACAAAGAAAGGAGGAACAATTTTAACTTAAGCAAATCATCATTACCGGCCTTACCACATTGATCAATAAATTGGCCGATATGCTCCTTTGTTGTCCTAGCATTCTCACCGTGAATTTTGTGAAGTTGGGCACCTCAAATCCTTGTGGGTATGGAACCAAATCTATATGTTCGGGATACGACCCTTCACATGTATACAATATTGCTTTAAACTCTATTCCATCACCATCCGCAAGACACTGCCACTATCCTTTTCAACTTTCACATGACCGATCTCGTGACTCGGTCTTAGGTGACAATACTATCTCACTATCGCTTGTGATACAATCCGAACCATCATTCGGTTCGGCTATATTTTTAATGATGCTATTATCTAAGCTAGCAACACAATCCGAACCCATACTTGATTCAGCTATACATGCATCGTTATCCAAACTAGTGACACAATCCAAACCATCACTTGGTTCGGTTATGCATGTTATTCCATCATCGATCAAAATAGAAACACAATTTGAACCAACACTTGGTTCGGCTATATTGGTTATTACATTATCGTCCAAACCAGCATTTAAGCTATTATCATCCACTCTAGCATTTAAGCCATTATCATCCACTCGGCTTTCTGAACGAGCTTCATGCAACACATGATCAATATCAAGAAATATTTGGCCATTCAATCTCTCTTTAATAGAATCAATCAATCCATCATATGCAATGTAGGCCAAATCTTTCGAGTTATGTTCGAAACAAAACATCGGTTTCTAGCATCCCTAAACCTTTTGATATAATCAATGACCAATTCATCATGTTTTTGCCTAACCGATGTTAAATCGGACAACTTAAACTCGGTTCACGGATATTAAAAGTGATCATGAAATTGTTGCTCTAATTGATCCCAAGTATGAATAGAATTTGCCGGTAAAGAAGTAAACCATGTAAAAGCGAGAACCGACAAAGACAAAGAAAACAAACGCAATTTGAAAACATCATTAGTACTAGCTTCATCACATTGTGCAAGAAATTGGCCTATGTGTTCCCATGTATCCCTATCATCCTCACCACTAAATTTAGTGAACTCACGAACTCTATAACCACGAGGATATGGGACATTATCAAAATATTTAGGATACGGCTTTTGGTAAACCTCAGCACGATTCTTTGGCTCAATTCCAAATGATTCTCTAATGATGTTCCTAAATTGCTCTTCCATATTCTCGGCCTTGGTTGTGGACTTGGCGGCCTAAGAATAGATGGTTGTTGCGGCACAATATGATTATACGCCATAATGTGTGTTTTGTGCCAATCCATTTATTTGATGATTTTGCACGCTCATAGCAACGTTGGCACAAATAGCATGGGTATATGAAATAACATGATTAACAGTATTAACAAGTGATGAATAATAATTAAAATCGTACCGCCGTCGTGGTATGGAAACCCGACGAAATTTCCGGGGAACCGGTCGGACGCTATAGATAGCCGTGTGACCAGCCAAGCACTCGGTCCCGACCGGCCAAGCACCGGTCGACCGGTGGTCGAGGTGCGGTCGACCGGCTGCAGGGAGGTACGATCGGCCTATATAAGGCACGGTCGACCGGCTATGGTAGGCACGGTCGACCGGCAAAGCACCCGCCCGACCGCCCATAACCGGTCGACCGGTGGTCAGCGGTGCGGTCGACCGGCCACGGGAGGCACGATCTGGCCGAAATAGGGCACGGCCTAACCGGCTATGGTAGGCACGGTCGGCCAGGCATAGAGTGCGGTCCGACCGACATCATGTGTTGTCGACCGTTGGCTAAATCTTTTGTATAACCGATTCCGGGAAGTCGGCGTGTAAATGTCCGTAGATCTATCTATAGCATTATAGGTTTGTTGTATAGATGCAAAACTAGAAGTAGCATTGTACTGTTGATAACTGGTTATTTTAGAGCCAACTTTCTCAACACCTTATCAAAATTAGTTCTGAAAGCATTTTCTATCATATCATAATTTTTATCAATATAAGCGCTCAAAGATGCATCTATACATTGATCAATATGTTTTTGAATAACAATAGATGGATCGAGCGGATTGGAGGTTACCTCAAATTTAGGAAGAGACCCAGTCTCGAGAACTTCACCTTGATTGGTCCTTATTAGTGATCTTGCCAACAACTCCTCCGATGCAATTTCGTTGACCTCGTTCCCGCTCGCCATGGTTGATGAAGAAATTCTTTGATTAATTTCGGCCATACAGCTCGTAGCCGAAAATTGACCGAATAAATTAATATACAGTCTTGAAATATCTTGGTATGTCACTGTGTGTATGTAGAAAAAACTTGGAGAAATTGAAGTTTCACGAAAATAGCCGATACAGTAGTAATTGGCTGTGTTGTTTTTCCTTTTTCTTTTCCATGTGAACAGTAAATCGGCTTGGTAGCCTGATCTTTTTTAAACACGTGTACAGTAGTTGATTAACCAATACCAGTACTGCTGCTGCCCGTACCTGGCTTGATCGATAGATAACTGATACGTGATAAAAACTTTTTAGAAGACGTATGGACAGCAAACTGCATTAGATTGGTTCCTGATTTCAGATTGTACACAGCAAGCTGCTGCCGCACAATACGGTGTAGCTTGGCGTGTTGCTGCTTGATTCTTTTTTTCTTTCAGGCAGACACCGAAGCAGGAAGGGGCCAAGCTGCACCGGCTTGGTTTGTGCACGACGACGTGTCAATGTTGCTGTTGTTTCCTTACTCACCGCATGCAACAAAGAATCGTATCTGTAAATAGCGGCCCGTATTGCTGCTTGCCTTGATATAAGTAAACCCGAAAATACTATGCCTGCACCGTGTAGATGAAGAATTGGAGAACGTAACTGAACAGGACACGTACCAATGTGGCCAACAGTAGTGGATTGATTCTCCTGTTAATTAGACCATGATCCGCCGAATAAATTAATTCGGCAAGATGCGCAATTGATTTCGGCCAAATTGGATAGACCGAAATTCGTCCTCAGCGGAGTCGCCAAAAATCGTGTTGGCAACTTTTTGACAAGAAGACAATCACGATCGAGACACCTAAACGCCTTGCGGTGAAATTGGAGTCGCCAACCACCTTGATCTAGCAAGAACTAAAACAAGATGGGTTTTGTAGATTAAACCGGCTATTAGAACCGATTTAAGTAGAACGATAGATAAACACCCGTCTCGTGGGCGAACGGAAGGTTTTCAGGACAAACCTACAAAGAAGTGTCGCACTCTCGCAGCGCGCGGACGATTTACTTACAAATCGACAAAAATGGACTAAACTAGGATAAAAATAGAAAACATGGCTAAAAGAAGAATATAGAGAAAACGATTCAAGTAGATTGATTGTATGTTGTGTGTTTGTTGCTTTCAATTGAACCGGCCTTGGCCCTTATATAGGGTTGGTCTTGCCCTCCACGAGACCCTTCTCCACGTCCAATTCGGGATAAACATGTTTGGAAACCCGAGATATACCGTATGAAAGAAGGAAACCCGAGTACCGACGAAATCATCTAGGTTTCGGACTCTGCCGGTCGACCGGCCGCATGTCGCCGGTCGACCGGCACATGGGCTCGGCCCGACCGGCCCATACATGGCGCTTAGACCGGCCCTCTGGAGGAAACCGGCAAACTTCCCAAATCTCGGCAATTTTTCCTATTTTAACTCTAGGTGCCAAATTTGGGTGTAAACAAAACTATCACTACAGATCAGGGATTTATCTTTGTCTCCGACGAGTTTGTCCAATTTGCCGACAGCATGGGGATCAAGTTGTTGAATTCTTCACCATATTATGCTCAGGCTAATGGACAGACCGAAGCTTCAAATAAAAGTTTGATCAAGCTGATAAAGAGGAAGATCGCTGAGTACTCAAAGGAATGGCATAGCCGATTGGCCGAGTCACTATGGGCTTATCGGATGGCTTGCCATGGAGCAATCCAGGTGCCTCCATATAAATTGGTCTATGGACATGAAGTAGTCTTACCATGGAAAAACATCATCGGCTCAAGAAGAATTCAATTACAGGACGAATTGACAGCCGATGATTATTTTAATCTCATGGTCAATGAGTCCGAAGACCTAGTTCTATCCAGGATGCGCTCTTTAGAAATGGTGACTAGGGACAAGGAACGGGTGGCTCGTCATTACAACAAGATGGTTGTGCCTAAGTCTTTTGAAGAAGGCGAGCTTGTTTGGAAACTGATACTGCCGATCGGCTCGAGAGATAGCAAATTCGGCAAGTGGTCAACTAATTGGGAAGGGCCTTTCAAGATCCACAAATGTGTCTCCAAGGGAGCCTATATGTTAGAAGGATTAGATGGAGAAGTGTTTGGAAGGGCTTTTAATGGCAAGTACTTGAAGAAATATTACCCAAGTGTTTGGATCAATTCATGATTCAGCTAAGTCCCTGCCGATCCATGTTAGCCGATGTGTTACACACATCGCCTTTAGGACATCTTTACGAGTTTTCCCTCCTAAGTTTGTCCAATCGGCTGAACCTAGCCGACAGTGAATTTTATCAATGCCGAGGACGACATTGAGAAAATTAGGGGGGCATATACTATACGAAGTCAGAGATCACAATCAGAGCACTTCAAACTCAGAGTACTTCAAAAAAATTTCTGGGACTTTGAAATTTTGTCAAGCAGTTCAATACATGGAAACAAATGAATCGGCGTGAGGCATATGATTAACACTAAGGGCATGACCGATTACAGAAGTTATATGTACCGAGCCAAGGCATGAATCAAGACATCACAAGTTCTGAAGGCTAAGTCTTATTACATTCTCAGGAATTGCTCTATGGCCGACGTCGCGCTGTCTTTGATGGCTTTGATTTCTTCGACCGTCGCCATGTCTTGTTCTTCGGTGTCCGGGATCGCTCTGGCCGATTTGTGGAGCTCTCCCAAGTACTTGATAGTGGAGGTCACCTTGGCCTTCTGTTCTTCGGTTGCCTTGGGGAGATCGGCTAGCACTTGCTTCTCTGCTGCGAGTTCGGCCCTGCACTGCTCGAGCTTTGCCAACAGGCCAGCTTCTTCTTCTTCGAGTAGGCTGATCTTGGTATGCATGGCCGATGGTCCAGCCGCCAGTTCATCCAATTGGCCTTCTCGGCCACTATGTTCTCCACGGTGGCATTAATCGAGGCCGCCAAGTCGGCTTGAGCTCACCGATCGACCATTCTTTGTACGACACTTTCCAGCTTGAATCGGTGCTAGCCTATGAAGACGGCCCGGGAGATTTTCTCAGTCAAGTCATGAGGGATCTGACCTTGAATGTCATTGAAGCACGCTAGGGCTGGCCCGCATTCCATCACCAGTTGATCTACATCGATGCTGAGCCGACGATGGATGTCTTGAAACTTCTCCTTGAGGTCGTCGGCTATGGCAGTTTGGTCTTGGCTAGTTGCTTCTTCTTCCTCACTAACGAACTCTTTGATGTCAAATGGAAGCAAATCGGCTAGAGTCTGTAGGAAGATTTTCACAATTAAAACAAAGCATGACGACTGATCCTAAACTTTTGAGAAGGAAGAGAAGCGAACTTACTCGTACAGCAGGAGCTGGCATAGCTGTTTCTTCAGCATGGTGGCTGCCCATGGCCGACAGAGTTCGCTCGCTAGATGCACGGGGGGCAGCCGATGGAGACCGAGGGGGCTACAATAAACATAAGTGTTAGTACGAATTGGCTAATGCAAGCATAAGTAGAAAATGAGTTCAGAAATTACTGGTGAAGCTAGATGAGGAGGTTGGCTAGCTAATCTCTTGAACTACAAAGGGGATTCGGTTAGGGTTTGAACGATTATGATCTAAAGCCCAAGTCAGAAAAAACAAGGTACTTACCGATCACTTCAGAGCAGGTGGGCTTGGTGGAATTGGATCATCGGTCGGCAGGCTGACGGAGTTATGGCTGAAGCTGCTCGATTCAGCCGCCTCTTTCACAACTTCCGAGATTTCTTCGTCCATGACTTCTTTGTGGACAGCCTCGTCGATGCTGGGGTCAAGTGAGGGCAGGCTATCGGCTGGTGCAGTCGTGTCACGCCCGGAAAATAGAACCCTATATTCCGATTGTGAGTGCATAAATCCTTGTCCCAGGAGGCAAGGTACACATTACATAGTAGGTAAATAACAGAGTAAACAAGCGGAAGCGTAGATAGAGTACTTTATTACATGGGCGACCAAAGGCCCAACACTGAAAGATAGACAAAAAAATAGACGACAGCCAAGACGGGCCACCACAGCGCTTTGACGGCGAGCACGAGCTAGACACCAAAGCCTTCAACCTCGAAACACTCCTCTTGGAAGGGAAAAGGAGCAAGGCGAGTACAACCACCGTACTCAACAAGCCATGCCGGAAAAATGCAAATATAATGCAAGGGAGTACAAGGAATTTATATATAAAGCTATTTTGCACAAAAACATCATTTCAAGCATTTAAATATTTAAAGGCATTTAATGAAAACACGAGCCTATCTCTAATCATATTATTATCAAACCGCGCACCAACGCGATCTTGCCCGACCCACCAACAAGTGCTATCTTTAATTATTCAGTTTTAAATAGAATTAAAGTCTAACTTGGGTACATCGCTTGGCTTGCCCATAACCGAGGGCGCGGCTATTCGAATAGATTTACTCGATCGAGGTGTACATCTTTACCCACCGACATGTCTTCCTCACGTGTTGCGACGCGCCACATGCCACCATGGCATACGGACGGAAGCCATGACATAACTCATCGCTTAGTACTGCCCTAAACAAAGAAGACCGACATAGACTTCCCCCGGTGCCACAGGTCGAGCGACAGCCTATGCCCCCAGGCATCTCGACTCGTTCGAGCCTTCACTTGCCGAGACGTCACCCATGGGTTTCAACCCTTCCTAGGGCTTCATCCATCCCTATCCGTGTCTTGTTTGTTCCCGACCGTACTAGTCGACGTGTTAAGCCTTACCCATTAGACAGGTGGTAGTACGGAATATGCCTTGCAACAGAGGCCCGAAGACCGGTCCTTATGGCGGCCGAGGTGCGACTAACAAAACCATGCACCTCGTGCCCAGCCGAAAACATGGTTGGGGAAATTTTGAAGGGGAAATTTATTGTCAAAGCTAAACAACCAATATTTCTATTATTTACAAATTAGTTATTAGTCTAATTATTGAAAACATCTAATTGTTTCTATTTAAGCGGGCTAAGCATATTCCTAAATTTTTACTAGTAAGCACCACATATATAAAGTACTCACTAGTCTTATTTTTCCTAGGGTTACCAAGGTTGATAATAATACAATTAATAAGGCTATAACAAGGAGAATCGGTACGGCTAAATAAAACAGTGATACACGTGGAAATTTAATAAAGCGAAATGCAATAATTTAAATAAACATAATTTTATAAACTCGGATAGCAATATGATCAAAATGACATGACTTGCCTTGCTCGCTACCAAAGTCTTCAAGGTTGACCTCGAGGTAGAGCGGCTCTTCCGGATCTACAAGACGCGACGAACGCAAAAGAAAAAGGCCAAAAGATAAATAACAACCATATAAGATACCAAAACAAAGCACAAAAATGGGTTCTACACTGTTTAAGGAAGAATTAGCAATTTGAACGGGTCGATTCCGAGTTCAAACGATCAAGATATGGCCGTTTGAATTTTAGGCGTTGTTTGAATAGCGATTTACGAATTCGTGAATTATTTTCGCAATTTGAACCACTTCTGCTGCTTGAGAGGGAGACATGAAAACAGAGGAAAGGGAGAGAGAAATGGAGCTCACCGAGTAGGAAATGATGACGACGACGGCGGCGGCGAAAGCGGCGGCTAGGAATTGGGGAAAAACACAACGGGAAGGTGTTCCGAGAATTGCGAAGGTGGAGATGGTGGTGGCTCGGTGGGAAGAGTGACGGTGTAGCGGGAACGGCAGGAAACAGCGAGCTCGGCGACGAAATTGGGCGGCGCACGTTGCGGAGCTCGGGAATGGGTGAACGTGAGGGAAATGAGTGGAAAGCGTGTTCGGAGTGTGGGGAACCTTTATAGCCAGCAAGGGTGCTCGGGAATGGCCGGGAGGAGCGGGAACGGACGAAACCGTCGCGTCGCGACATTAATGGCGGCTGCAATTTAAGTTGGTCGTTCGCTTGCATGATGAGCGGAGGAAGGGGAAAATGGGGGAAACGGAAGAGTTAAGCCGGGAACACGTTATGACGCGGTTAAATGTGGAGGAACGTGGCCGGAGAGGCGGGGACGGCCGGCCATGGTGGAGCTCGGCATTGCAAATACACCACGAATTGATGCGGGATTGAATGGGGATTTATGGGGAATTGGTGAGGACGTGAAGGGGAATCGGTTTTCGCAATTTAATTGGAAGGAAAACCGCTGAGGAGGAGATCAAACGGTGTGGCGGCGCTACTGTTTGCACGGGAGAGAGAAGGGCCGGAGGAGGAAGATGGCACCGTAGCGCCAGGGGAGGGAAGTTAGACTTTTCTGTCCAAATTTCCTTTAATTTTTATAAATACTTTCAATGCTCAAATAATTCCAAGAAAAATCCTTAAAATATATGAACACCCAAAGTATTTAATAGAAATATCTCCAGCTCAGTTAAAATTTAATTAATTTATTTAAATAATTACTTTATTGCTCTTTGTATTAATTAAATTATTTCTTGAGCTCCAAAATTTCACGAAAAATTTCAGAGAGTAATTTAGGGCATGGAGAATATTTGAAAAATATTTCCAGCCAAGATTTTTAAAGTAAATTTTTATTTCCTTAATACTTTCACTTGATTAAAAAGCTTTTCATTTTATTTAATTTCTAGAAAATGAATTATTTAATGATTTTTAATCCCGAACTAAAATCGGGCGTGACAAACCTACCCCCTTACAGGGAATCTCGACCCGAGATTCGGAAGCACCACCGAAGAGATGGGGATGGGCGACTTCAACTCGTCTTCGCGCTCCCGGTGGCTTCTTCTTGAATGATTGCTCCACCGAACCTTGCAAAAACGGATGACTCATTGCGCGTGTATGTCTTTCGAGATGTCCAAGATTTTGATTGGCTTCTCCACATAAGTTAAATCCTCTTGGATCTCAATCTGCGTAGGATCGGCTTGCTCTATCGGCACTCGGAGACATTTCTTGAGTTGGGAGACATGGAACACGTCGTGGACACTTCCCAATGTAACCGGCAAGTCGAGCCGATAGGCAACTTCTCCTCTTCTCGCTCAAGATCTTGTACGGTCCAACATATCTCGGTGCAAGCTTCCCTTTCGTGTTGAATCTTTGAACTCCCCTAAGTGGAGTGACTCGTAAATACACATAATCACCGGCTTCGAAAGTAAGATCTCGACGATGATTGTCTCGCATAGCTCTTTTGTCTAGACCGGCCACCTTCAAGTTCTTTTGGATGATCCTAACTTTTCCTCGCTTCTCTAAGAATATCTGTACCAAAACCCGTCGTTCCCCGTCGATCCCAAAGGAGTGGGGTTCTACACTTTCGGCCATACAAAGCTTCATACGGAGCCATTTGTAGACTGGACTGATAGCTATTGTTGTATGAAAATTCTGCATAAGGGAGACTCTTATCCCAAGTTTCCTAAAATCAAGGACACAAGCCCGAAGCATGTCTTCAAGAATCTGATTGATTCGTTCTGTCTGGCCATCTATTTGCGGGTGGTAAGCGTGCTAAAATTCAATCGTGTTCCCAATTCCTCTTGCAACTTTTGCCAAAACTTGGAAGTAAATTGACTACCTCGGTCGACACGATCTTCTTCTAACACCATGAAGACAAACGATGCGAGCAAAATATAGTTCGCCAATTTGTCTTTGAGTAAGTAGTTTTGACCGGAATGAAACGTGCCACTTTCGTCGTCTATCAACGACTACCCGATTGAGTCATATCCACCTTGAGTTCAGGGAAGACCAGTAATAAAATCCATTCCAATTTCCTCCCATTTCCACTCCGGAATCTGGAGTGGTTGAAGCAATCCTGCTGGTCTCTAGTGTTCTCGCTTTGATTCGTTGACATACATCACATAAGGCCACAAATTCAGCTATCTCCCGCTTCATGCCGACCCACCAATACTTGGCTTTCAAGTCTAAATACATCTTGGTACTACCCGGTGGATGGAGTACTGGCTTTCATGTGCTTCTTGTAGGATGAGCTTCTTTATTTCTGGAATGTTTGGGACACGATACGATCTCCATTCCAGTTGCTCCGTATTCATCCTCAACAAAACCAGTTGCTTTTCCTCTCCTCATATTTCTCCCGAGTTCTTTAATATCGGTGTCATCTTTCCGGGCTTCGCGAATTTGATCAAGAAGCAAAGGCCTAGCTTCTAAGGTTGCTAGAAAACCTCGCTTGACGATGCCTAGATTCAACGATTCTATCTCCTTGCAAAGAAGAGAAGAATACCGCTCGAGATGAACCGTGTTGCGTAGCTTTTTCTACTCAGCATCAGCCACCACGTTGGCTTTCCGGGTGATAGTGAATTCCCACATCGTAATCCTTGATTAATTCCAACCACCTTCTTTGGCGTAGGTTTAGATCCTGGGTGAAAATATACTTCAAGCTCTTATGATCGGTGTATAGCTCGCAACGATTCCCAACGAGATAATGACGCCAAATTTTTAAAGCATGCACTACGGCTGCCAACTCAAGATCATGAGTGGGGTAGAGTTGTTCTCATGCGGACGTGTCGTCGGGATGCATAAGCCACCACATGTCCTTCTTGCATTAACACACAACCCAAACCTTGACGGAGGCATCACAATACACTTGGAAATCTTTGTTAATATCTCGGAACCAAACCGGAGAGGACACCGTTTGTTTTTGAGCAATTGAAACGCCTTCTCGCATTGTGGGGTCCATACAAACTTTTCTTCTTTCTTCAATAACTGAGTCATTGGTCTAGCTATCTTCGAGAAGTTTTCAATGAACCGACGGTAATACCTCGCCAATCCCGGAAGCTACGAATTTGAGTGACTGTTTGGGTTGATTCCACTTGATAACTGATTCAACCGTAGTGGGATCTACGCCACTCCTTGAGCAGATATGACATGGCCTAAGAACTTTACTTCGACAACCAGAATTCACATTTACTAAATTTGGCATACGGTTGATGCGTCCCGAGTTTCTCTAGGGTTAGACGCAAATGTTGCTCATGCTCTTCTTTTGTCTTAGAATAAATCAAAATGTCATCGATGAAGACAACCACGAACTTATCCGATACTCCATGAAAACTTTGTTCATCAAGTTCATAAAGAAAGAGGAGCATTGGTCAACCCGAATGACATTACCGTACATTCATATAGACCATATCTCGGTGGTGAAGGCCGTCTTGGGGATATCTTCTTCACGGATTCGTAGTGGTGATATCCCGATCGGAGATCAATCTTGGAAAATACATGGCTCCCTTCAATTGATCAAACAAATCATCGATCCGAGGTAATGGGTATTTGTTCTTGATAGTGACTTCATTGAGCCCACGATAATCGATACACAT
Organism: Oryza australiensis; assembly: GCA_019925245.2. Lineage (NCBI taxonomy): Eukaryota > Viridiplantae > Streptophyta > Magnoliopsida > Poales > Poaceae > Oryza > Oryza australiensis. Next base: position 10,489 of record JAIFGZ020000673.1, on the reverse strand, counting down.
TCGTTTGGTCTTGTCTTTCTTCTCAACAAAGATTACCGGTGCTCCCCATGGGGATGTGCTGGGACGAATATACCCTTTCTCCTTCAATTCATCCACTTGCTTCTTTACTTGCCATTGCCAGCTGGGCCCATCCGATACGGTCTTTTGGAGATAGGTGCGTACTGTACTAGATCAATTCGAAACTCAATCTCTCTTTTGGGGGCATTCCTAGCAAGTCTTCGGGAACACATCCGCGTAATCCTTGACTATTGAGATTCCTTCAAGACGGACTCGATGCGTAACTTGCGGCGGTGTCGTGGTGGGATGAGCATAGGCGATGACTGGCCGATCGGACCATTGTGTAACGTGATGGTTCTACGGGCACAATCCAATACCACTTGATGGCGAGCAAGAAAGTTCATTCCAAGGATGACATCTAGATCTTTGGATTCCGAAGGATGAGATTGGCTAGAAAAGGAATCCCTTGGATTTCTATGGACACCGATGGACTGAATCGCGAGCGGCATTTGACCACCGGGGTAGTAATTAGCATAGCATTGCTAAGGCTTTCTACCCTCAAGTTATGTTGCGCCACAAATTTTCTTGATATAAATGAGTGTGTTGCTCCGAATCAAATAAAACGATGCACAAACAGAATTAACTTAAACGTACCACGATAACTTCCGGAGCTGCCCGCACATCCTCTGCAGTGACGTGGTTCACACGTCCCCGATCATGTTGTTGCTGTCACCATTGTTGCGGATCGGTGCCCGGCCTTGCAGCGCTTCGGCCGGCATTTGTTAGCAAAATGCCCCGGTTCATGGCAGTTGAAGCATAGGAGGACTTTTCCATCACGGTCTTTGTTGGTTGGCACTCTTGGTGCCGCTGTTGGAGTAGGACGAGGTGCACGGTTTATCGCCCGGTTCTCGCTTTGCGATGAAGACCTGTTGACAAATTGCATAGAGGAAGCGGGCGGAACCGTGAGTTGGAGGAAGATCCACCGTGATGAGGAGTGGTATAACGGAGCTTCGACTTGGCCCCGTTGTGCCTTGAAGTTTGCCATGCGACGCTTGAGACTATCGAGTTCTTTGTTCTTGGCTTCTGGCGGATAGACTTGTCCACCAACCGCCGGAAATCGACATAGTCACTGGAGATCAACTGTACCGACACTCGGGGTTGAGTCCCGAGAGAAACTTTTCCCGCTTATCTTCATCTTCGCGTACTTCCTCCGGGGCATATCGGCAAGACGGTTGAATTCTTGCAAATATTCTCATATCGAGTGGTTGCCTTGCTTTAGATCCCGAACTCTCGCTTCTTCAAAGCCATAATACCGTTGGCACATGAGACTTTCTAAATGCGGCGTTGAAGCGACCCCAAGTGATAGGCCGTTCAGTTTGAGTGGCTTGAACCTGGTCCCACCATTCGAAGCGGGTCCTTGGAGTTGGTGGGCAGCGAAGGCAACTTTTTCAGCATCGGTGCACTGGATTAGGTCAAGTTTCTTGTTGATGGTGTGCAGCCAATCTATAGCATCTACGGGGTTGGAGGTGCTAGAGAAAGTGGGTGGGCGAATACGTAGGAATTCTGTGAGCTTGACCGGGAGGGGAGGTGGTGGAGCGTTAGCGGCATTCTGGTTTTGGATATGATGGAGAAGAGCAGCCATCATATTGGTTTGTTGAGCTAGTATCTGGGTGAGAATGGGATTGTCATGAGGTGGGGGTGGTGGAGGGGGCGGTGGTGCGTTCTCATGATCACGTGCATTGCCTTCTGCCCTGTGCTCATCAGCTGCTGACCTCCTCGTGTTCACCATCTGACCGAACCAAGCAAGAGAAGGATAAGGAGACAGAAAAGAAAAACAAGAGCCAAACTATTAACCCAACTTATTTAGATTTTTATTATACTGATGTTGGTGAGATAACTCAAGTTTTAATAGGGCGAAGCTTATACCACAACGGGCCGGTATAGACTGCGCACACTCACACCAAAGAGCCATAAGACAAACGAGGAAAACACACGCGCCCGAAGCTATTCGTCCGCTGCTGGAGGAGTGCTACCACCGCCGGAGGCGTCGCCGCGAGGGGCCTTCGAGTCGAACCTTGCCTTCGCGCGGGGCCTTGCGAACGAGTGACGGCCTGGTGGTGCTCTTGCGGATGGTGATCTTCGTGCTGCGCGACACGGCGACGCTTGGGAGAGGCGTCCCGGCCGTTGGCGAGCTTGAGCCGACGCATTTCCTCCTCCAAGGCGTCGAGCTCCTTCTTGAGACTCGGTTTTCCCGGCGCAGACTCGGATCCGCAGTTGTTCTCCACCAACCCGCGCTTCACGAGCCTATGGAAGTCGATGCGAGCAGTGTCATAGGCCTCCACCATCCGAGCAAGGTGACGAACGGTGGTGTCGTCCTCCAAGCGGGTCCCCCGAGCCGGCGTAGTCGCTCGGGTCCATGCGACGAGGGTGGTAGCGGTACGGAGTGTGCCGTAGCTCGTAGTTGTACGTCATCCCCAGCATGCCGATGAGGAGAAGCGCCGTGCTCGACAAGCCTCCACGAATGTGTCTCCTTCAGCCGAGGCAGTCAGTGAGGAGCGATTGGGGTGGCTGGAAGGAGGGTAGCCGTGACCTCCCATTCTGCCTAGGGAGCGTCGTCGTTGCTGGTAGCAGGAAGCTTCACTCCCGTGTACTCCACCTCATTGGTGTAGCCGAGATGAAGGCAAAGGTGATGCAGCTCCGAACGAAACCATCCCGCCCATATCCGAGATGGGTCAAGGGGAGGGCCATCTACAAAATTTTTGAAAATGAAAGGTCAGAAGAAATTTTTAATAGAGTAAGCGGTAAAGATAGAATACAAGTTTTCATAAATAGGGACAAAATTTTTTTTAAAAAAATTCTAGGGGTTGTCTCGCTCGTCCTAGGGTCAAAGGAGGCTCTGATACCAACTTGTCACGCCCGGAAAATAGAACCCTATATTCCGATTGTGAGTGCATAAATCCTTGTCCCAGAGGCAAGGTACACATTACATAGTAGGTAAATAACGAGTAAACAAGCGGAAGCGTAGATAGAGTACTTTATTACATGGGCGACCAAAGGCCCAACACCGAAAGATAGACAAAAAAATAGACGACAGCCAAGACGGGCCACCACAGCGCTTTGACGGCGAGCACGAGCTAGACACCAAAGCCTTCAACCTCGAAACACTCCTCTGCTGGAAGGGAAAAGGAGCAAGGCTGAGTACAACCACCGTACTCAACAAGCCATGCCGGAAAAATGCAAATATAATGCAAGGAGTACAAGGAATTTATATATAAAGCTATTTTGCACAAAAACAGCATTTCAAGCATTTAAATATTTAAAGGCATTTAATGAAAACACGAGCCTATCTCTAATCATATTATTATCAAACCGCGCACCAACGCGATCTTGCCCGACCTGCACCAACAAGTGCTATCTTTAATTATTCAGTTTTAAATAGAATTAAAGTCTAACTTGGGTACATCGCTTGGCTTGCCCATAACCGAGGCGCGGCTATTCGAATAGATTTACTCGATCGAGGTGTACATCTTTACCCACCGACATGTCTTCCTCACGTGTTGCGACGCGCCACATGCCACCATGGCATACGGACGGAAGCCATGACATAACTCATCGCTTAGTACTGCCCTAAACAAAGAAGACCGACATAGACTTCCCCCGCCAGTGCCCCGGGTCGAGCGGCAGTCTATGCCCCCGGCATCTCGACTCGTTCGAGCCTTCACTTGCCGAGACGTCGCCCCATGGGTTTCAACCCTTCCTAGGGCTTCATCCATCCCTATCCGTGTCTTGTTTGTTCTGACCGTACTAGTCGACGTGTTAAGCCTTACCCATTAGACAGGTGGTAGTACGGAATATGCCTTGCAACAGAGGCCCGAAGACCGGTCCTTATGGCGGCCGAGGTGCGACTAACAAAACCATGCACCTCGTGCCCACCAAAACATGGTTGGGGAAATTTTGAAGGGGAAATTTATTGTCAAAGCTAAACAACCAATATTTCTATTATTTACAAATTAGTTCTTAGTCTAATTATTGAAAACATCTAATTGTTTCTATTTAAGCAGTGGCTAAGCATATTCCTAAATTTTTACTAGTAAGCACCACATATATAAAGTACTCACTAGTCTTATTTTTCCTAGGGTTACCAAGGTTGATAATAATACAATTAATAAGGCTATAACAAGGAGAATCGGTACGGCTAAATAAAACAAAGTGATACACGCGGAAATTTAATAAAGTGAAATGCAATAATTTAAATAAACATAATTTTATAAACTCGGATAGCAATATGATCAAAATGACATGACTTGCCTTGCTCGCTACCAAAGTCTTCAAGGTTGACCTCGAGGTAGAGCGGCTCTTCCGGATATACAAGACGCGACGAACGCAAAAGAAAAAGGCCAAAAGATAAATAACAACCATATAAGATACCAAAACAAAGCACAAAAATGGGTTCTACACTGTTTAAGGAAGAATTAGCAATTTGAACGGGTCGATTCCGAGTTCAAACGATCAAGATATGGCCGTTTGAATTTTAGGCGTTGTTTGAATAGCGATTTACGAATTCGTGAATTATTTTCGCAATTTGAACCACTCTGCTGCTTGAGAGGGAGACATGAAAACAGAGAGAAAGGGAGAGAGAAATGGAGCTCACCGACGGCGAAATGATGAGGACGACGGCGGCGACAAAGCGGCGGCTAGGAATTGGGGAAAACACAACGGGAAGGTGTTCCGAGAATTGCGAAGGTGGAGATGGTGGTGGCTCGGTGGGAAGAGTGACGGTGTAGCGGAACGGCGGGAACAACGAGCTCGGCGACGGAAATTGGGCGGCGCACGTTGCGGGAGCTCGGGAATGGGTGAACGCGAGGGAAATGAGTGGAAAGCGTGTTCGGAGTGTGGGGAACCTTTATAGCCAGCAAGGGTGCTCGGGAATGGCCGGGAGGAGCGGGAACGGACGAAACCGTCGCGTCGCGACATTAATGGCGGCTGCAATTTAAATTGGCTGCCCGGCTTGCATGATGAGCGGAGGAAGGGGGAAAATGGGGGAAACGGAGGAGTTAAGCCGGGAACACGTTATGACGCGGTTAAATGTGGAGGAACGTGGCCGGGAGAGGCGGGACGGCCGGCCATGGTGGAGCTCGGCATTGCAAATACACCACGAATTGATGCGGGATTGAATGGGGATTTATGGGGAATTGGTGAGGACGTGAAGGGGAATCGGTTTTCGCAATTTAATTGGAAGGAAAACCGCGAGGAGGGAGATCAAACAGTGTGGCGGCGCTACTGTTTGCACGGGAGAGAGAAGTCGGCGGAGGAGGAAGATGGCACCGTAGCGCCAGGGAGGGAAGTTAGACTTTTCTGTCCAAATTTCCTTCAATTTTTATAAATACTTTCAATGCTCAAATAATTCCAAGAAAAATCCTTAAAATATATGAACACCCAAAGTATTTAATAGAAATATCTCCAGCTCAGTTAAAATTTAATTAATTTATTTAAATAATTACTTTATTGCTCTTTGTATTAATTAAATTATTTCTTGAGCTCCAAAATTTCACGAAAAATTTCAGAGAGTAATTTAGGGCATGGAGAATATTTGAAAAATATTTCCAGCCATGATTTTTAAAGTAAATTTTTATTTCCTTAATACTTTCACTTGATTAAAAAGCTTTTCATTTTATTTAATTTCTAGAAAATGAATTATTTAATGATTTTTAATCTCGAACTAAAATCGGGCGTGACAAGTCGGCTTTGGTTTTCTTTGCTTCTTCACGGGAGCATGACGGTCCCGCAATGGGGTAGCCCTTTTCTCCCTTGACACGACTTGACAGTTTTGGCCATGCATTATGGTCTTTAGCTTCGCCCGTCCCGCCGATGGCCGACAGAGCATAGCCGCATCCGTTTGCAAGAACCCCTGTGCGGTATTCGATGGCGATGCCGAGTTGCTCACCGTGGGGGATCCGAGTCTGTCTGTCCGCAAAAGTAAAAAAATGTTTGAAGTATTAACACAAGATGACAGCTAGCTGATCGATGACAAAAAGATATTTAGGGACAGAAATGCTTACAGAAGGGATTTCGTCTGGCAAGATGGTGGTGAGGTACATGGAGGCGCGTTTGATGGAAGATATGTTGCTTGATTTTCACCCACCACCTGTCATAAGCCGCACTCCTCTTGTGGGCCAGCTCTAAGATCCCGATGTTGTCGAGGGGTGGGCTCTCTATTTCCATTAATTTGTTCATCATCGGCTTGAGTCCACCACCCTCGGGTCTCTATCTTGTCGGCATAATAGCAGCCGATCGGCAACCGTCCGAGTCCGAGTTGTCTTCCACCGACATTGGATAGTAAAACTCATAAGTCCTTGTTACATTCTAGCCTTGATGCACCCAATCGGCAAGATGCATGGAATGAGTACCGCGGTGAAAATTTCTCTGCACTTGGGATAATTGTCTGAGTTGATCTCATCTAAGTTCAAATCAATTGGCAACTCGAATTCCATTCGGTCTTCGTAGAAGAACCAAGTCCGATTATTTTTTGCCAGGCCATCATAGAAGGAGATGAACCACTTGGCCAATAGCTCACTCGATTGCCTTGATCCAGTATGGGTGGCTGCTGCTTCCCGAATGACAGACATCTCCTGGTAGCTACTTCATTTCCATCATCATCTTCAATCGGCTCCAGGAGGGGGAAGCGGGAGTCCACTAGTGTCGAAACTAGGTTTCGGCAATAGAAAATTGGGGGTGCAGTCAAGATCGCCAAGCATAATGGGTTGGGTGGAAAACAAGGATTTAGACAGGTTCAGGCCCTCTCGTGAGGTAATACCCTACTCCTGTTTCGAAAATTCAATCCGCCAAGTGCATATTGATCTCAAGATCTGTAACTCAGAAAACTCATATCCCTCAAGGGACGCCCCTTACCCCCCTTATATAGTCTTGGGAGGTGGGCTTACAGATCGAAAACCCTATCTTACTCTAAATCAGTTTCCTCAATCTTACCAAACCGTGACTATAGGCCGTTGCCTTATCTCAATCGACAATGTAACACCCAAGTCATATTTGGTTTACATATTTGGTAGGCGCAATCTATCCCTACCTCCAGTCGGATAAACTTGCCACGTGGATGAAGGGTTACGCGGAAGCTACGCTAGCCGAAAACAAAAATTTTTCTACCGCGCAAACCAGAACACTTGCAAGTAAGGGCCGATAGATCGTTACCGATTGGAGTATGCAGCGAAATAGCCAATCGGGCTATCCGATATGGAACCGTGTAGCCGATTCCCGCAAGCCGACACCCGATTCTCTGGGGACACCGATTCGCCAATCGATGACAAACCGTGCAACGTAGCGCGCCTCTACCGGTATCCACACGTCCGGGGACAAAACGCCGTACACCCGTGTGCTAGCACGCGATGCAAGGCTAGGGTTAGGCTCGAAAGTGGGGAGGGTTTCCGTGGAGATTGATCTCGGCGACTTTTCTTGCGGATTCTGGTTCAACGTGGTACGTAAACTTTCCACCCTCGCCCCTTTAAATAGAGTTGGCCGACCGGGACTAGTGGCCAATCGGACTCTATTTTGAATCGGATCTCATCCGTATCTCATAGAGTTGGCCGCCCATACGTCGTAAGCCCATAGGACTCTATCCGATCAGATCCCTATCCGATCGAGCCATATCCGAGTCCAACTCGAATATCTATTCTATCCCCTTAAGCGTGTGACCCAGTAGGTTCAGGTATACTCGGTTTCGGCTATAGTCTAACTTAGCCGATCGTCGGCTCGAGTCCAACTCAGCGCCCATCAACAGCGCCTAGCAGACATATTGACACCATAGTATACAAGAATAATATCGGCTCGAACCCGTAATGTGTACACAAATCCCTTTGCCTCACGATACCGCTTAAGCGTAGGCAAGATGTGTGTCATCCCTTCAATAGCTTAACCATTCACTCGAACCGTATTGGATTATCCGTCCGTCGATTGACTCCTCAATCAACTTAGCATGGCCATGCATTTCCATAATCCATTACCTCGAGGGCCCAGAGATATCTCTCCAAAGGAGGGGCAAATTCCATCTTGATCACTCACATCCCACTCCATGTTTCATAGCAAACCCGAAAACTACCTTTATAACTACCCAGCACGGAATAGCGTTTGGTAGTCCCAAAGTAGGCTACTACACATGTTGGAATCCATGGTGATCTCAAGTCTAAGGACTTTGTACCAACACTACCCGAGACCAACTAATGGCACATTAATTCCCGTAGTGTCTCATGGTGGGTCTATCCAACAATGTGTTCTCAAACACATGTGTCCATGTTTATTGATTTGGTATCTCCATACCCATGATCTATGAGACATGATCATCAATCAATAAACATGCCGATCTTAGAATCATATTTGTTCCAACAATATGACATATGATCGTGATCGTTTAGAAATAGATTCATACATAAAGAGTCTCATAAATAAGTCACGTACTTATTGATCAATACAAGATGTCTATTTCATGGAACTGAATAACACTTTATTCATTTATATATAAACATTGACGTGATATCCAACATCTCCATGTTGCCTCTAGGGCATATCACTAACAGTGGATACCCGATTGCCATAATCTCCACAGTAGCCCCCGAGTCCTTTGCGTCGACGAGATAGCTCAGCTCGAACCAAATTAGTACACAGCCAAATAACTTTTTGGTCGAGCACTTCGGCGCCGAGTGATTCCATCATCCCCGCTTGAATCTCCCGAGTGGCTCCAAAGACTGTAAAGGGCTGGAAAATATCCAAAATTCTCAAAAATAAATATCTAGGTGCATCTCTTGATGTACCTAATTAGGTGTAGCCCCGACCGTGTGATTAGCCAAAAAGACCAAACATACAATCAAGAACTATAAAGAATCATACTCATATAAATGTTTAGCTCATGCTAAAGCAATCATAAAAGATCTCATCACTCAAAAGCTCGTGCTCATCCGAGTGAATTTGCCCGAGTCATCTCGAGCAAATAACTCAATCAACCCTCATAGGTGGAAAGCACTCGGTAAGCTCATGCTTATCCGAGCGGATCTCGCCCGAGTCATCTCGGAACAAATATTTTAATCGTCCCTCATGGGTAAACAAGTTTCTCGCGTCGAAAAATACGACCAAAATATTAAATAGCTCCCATAATATTGGTCTCAATCTAAAAAGATCTTAACCAAGGTGAAAAAATAGCATTGATATAATCATTTAATCAAATGCTTAAAAATCAAACAGTCCCTCGTCATCAAGGCAATATGAAAAGCTTCATTGTTTTGTCACCTTTCAAATTGCATCGTGCTAACTTCTCATGAAGTTAAGCAAACCGCGGTGTGAAAGGATTTCCAAAGGTACGGGGCACTCGACACGTGCATATTGCCAAGGCAAATCTGCTTAAGTTCATCCACTTAAGTCCCTAAGGACACGCATCAGCCACACCTTAGCCGGGCCGCCGGGTCTCTCATGGGCTCGGCCCAATTGCTAGAAATCCTAGCGCAACCCTCAAATCTTTATACAAAGCCTCGAGGTCATCCCCGCCACTTCGTCTTCCCGAGAAATTCCCCAATCGCAACACTGTTCATCGCCTTGCAGGAGAACCCTAAGCCCTTGCGCGCGCCCAATCCATCGATCCGAAGCTCGCGCTTTGCTCGCAGCCTAGCCTCCGCATCCATCTTCTCGACTCCCATCTCAAATCCCCATCCTTTTAGCCGATCGCTCCCGCACAAACCACATTCATGGCGGATGAGAGGAAAATCCCTTTCGAGCAGGGGCCACTTCGGATGTGAGGGAATCCACCCTCAAGGAGATGGTGAAGCACGGAGTGCTTCCTCCCAAGGAGATCGTGGCTGGCGCCCGGCGGCGGGTGAGGAGTTTCCCACCCCGAACACCGGTGAGCTCGTCGTCTTCACTTCTTTCTTTTACCGTGGCTTCACCTCCCCACCTCCGAGTTCTTTAGGGGGCTTCTTGATTATTATGGTCTTCGTCTCTATCATTTGAACCCCAACTCTATGCTCCACATCGCTCTCTTCATTCATGTATGTGAAGCCTTCCTCGGCATTCTTCCCCACTTCTAGCTCTTCCGTCGCATGTTTTACCTTAAGCCGCATCCAAATAAGGACCAGCCTGCGTCGTCGGTGGGGCAGTGTTTCCAACTCCGCGGATCCCTCCGTAAGGAGTATTTCTCTCTCCCTTTGAAATCCTCCAACAAGGGTTGGCATGCAAGCGGTTCTATATTTCCAATCTTGAGCCCACTTGCCGAACTTTGTTGGCCTTCCCCGTGCCCAGCCTACTTGGAGCACTCGTGCTAGTAGCCCAAGATCGGGATGAAGCAACCAAGTTGCTAGCGAAGATCTTGGAGATGACGCAAAAGGTCTTCGCGGCGAGCAAATCACTCGGCACTTCATCGGAGCCGACCGGCGTCGATTAAAGAGCGATCGAAGCCGCCTTCGAGTACAAGGGCGAAAAGGACCCCAATCGGGAAGAC